>OY288250.1:56023577-56051077 GCA_958450325.1 Agrostemma githago | reverse complement strand
AAGAGAGAGAGAGACGTAGAGGGAGAGAGAGAGGGAGAGAGGGATAGGGGGAGGGAGAGAGAGAGAGAAGCGGAGAGGGAGGAGAGGGAGAGGAGAGAAAGGGGGAGAGAAGGGAAGGGAGGGAGAGGGAGAGGGAGAGAAGGGGAGAGAGAGAGGGGAGAGGGAGCGGGGGAGAGGGAGAGAAGGGGAGAGAGAGAGGGGAGGGGAAAGAGGGGGAGAGAAAGAGGGGGAGAGAAAGAGGGAGAGTGGAGGAGAGAGAGAGGGAGATAAACGGGGAGAGAGGGGAAGGGAGGGAGAGGGAGAGGGAGGGAGAGGGGAGGAGAGAGAGAGAGAAACGGGGAGATAGGGAGAGAAAGGGGGAGATAGGGAGAGAAAGGGGGAGGGAGGGAGGGAGAGAAAGAGAAAGGGGGAAAGAGAGGGAGGGGGAGGGGGAAAGAAAGAGAGGGGGAGGGGGAGGGAGGGAGAGGGAGAGGGGGAGGGAGTGAGAGGGAGAGTGGGAGAAAGGGGAGGGGAAAGAGGGGGCGAGAAAGAGGGAGAGAGAGAGAGAGAGAGAGAGAGAGAGAGGGAGAGAGGGAGAGAGGGAGAGAGGGAGAGAGAGGGAGATAGAGAGGAGGAGAGAGAGAGAGAGAGAAACGGGGAGAGAGGGGGAGGGAGGGAGAGGGAGAGAGGAGGAGAGAGAGAGAAACAGGGAGAAAGGGGGAGAGGAGAGAGAGAGAGAAACGGGGAGATATGGAGAGAAAGGGGGAGTGAGGGAGAGAGAGGGAGAGAATGGGAGAGAATGGGGGAAATAGGGAGAGAGGGAGAGAATGAGGGAGGGAGAGGGAGAAGTAGGGAGAGGGAGAGAGAGGGAGAGGGAGAGGGAGAGGGAGAGGGAGAGGGAGGGAGAGGAGGATAGGGGGAGGGGGAGGAGAGAAATGGGGAGATAGGGAGAGAGGGAGGGGAAGAGGGGGGAGGAGAGAGAGACGTAGAGGGAGAGAGAGGGAGAGAGGGATAGGGGGAGGGAGAGAGAGAGAGAGAGAGGCGAAGAGGGAGGAGAGGGAGAGGAGAGAAAGAGGGAGAGAAGGGAAGGGAGGGAGAGGGAGAGGGAGAAAAGGGGAGGGAGAGAGGGGAGAGGGAGCGGGGGAGAGGGAGAGAAGGGGAGAGAGAGAGAGAGGGGAGGGGAAAGAGGGGGAGAGAAAGAGGGGGAGAGAAAGAGGGAGAATGGAGGAGAAAGAGGGAGAGAAACGGGGAGGGAGGGGAAGGGAGAGAGAGGGAGAGAGAGAGAAACGGGGAGATAGGGAGAGGGAGAGGGGGAAGGAGAGGGATAGGGATAGGGAGAGAGATGAATAGGGAGAGGGAGAGAGAGAGAGGGAGGGGAAGAGGGGGGAAGAGAGAGAGAGAGACGAAGAGGGAGGGAGGGATAGGGGGAGGGAGAGAGAGAGAGGATGAGGGGGAGGAGAGGGAGAGGAGGAGAGAAAGAAGGGGAGAGAAAGAGGGATAGAGGGGGAGGGAGGGAGAGGGAGAGAGGAGGAGAGAGAGGGAGAGAAACGGGGAGATAGGGAGAGAAGGGAGGGAGGGAGAGGGGGAAAGAGAGGGAGAGGGATAGGGAGAGAGAAGGATAGGGAGAGGGAGAGGGAGAGGGAGGGAAAGAGGGGGGAAGAGAGAGAGAGGGACGAAGAGGGAGAGAGAGGGATAGGGGGAGGGAGAGAGAGAGAGAGGCGGAGGGGGAGGATAGGGAGAGGAGGAGAGAAACGGGGAGATAGGGAGAGAAAGGGGGAGAGGGAGAGGGGGAAGGATAGGAAGAGGGAGGGGAAGAGAGAGAAAGAGACGGAGAGGAAGAGGGAGAGAGGGGGAGAGAGGGATAGGGGGAGGGAGAGAGAGAGAGAGAGGCGGAGGGGGAGGAGAGGGATTGGAGGAGAGAAAGGGGGGAGATAGGGAGAGCTTTCTGCTATTTTCTGACTTTGCAAGATTTGATCTTTTGTTGACCTTTTGGGAGAGAGGGAGTGAGAGAGAAGGGAAGAGAGAGAGAGAGAGGGGAGAGAAGGGGAGAGAGAAAGAGATAAGAAGAGAAGGGGGGAAAGGGGGAGAGAGAGAGACGGAGAGGGAGATAGGGGGTGGGGAAGAGAAAGGGAGAGAGAGAGAGAGATACGCCTTGAATTCTAAGTCGAAGTTATCGCACAATACAACGACGCTCCCCATAAAAGGAGAAACTCAAGACGTACCGATTGCTCAATATTAATGAAATAGACCACTCACACATTAGTCTGCAGCTTACTGTGCCACGATCACGTTATGGCTCATTGGAATCCATGGTGATTATTAGCAGTCATTTTCGAGATCAAACCTTCACCCTCATGGAAGGTTTGCATGCTTAGTCCGGGTAGTGCCATGCAAACGTACAATTCATTGGCTCATAACAAGTTAGTTAGGGCCTCCGAAATAACAAAAATATAAAACACCATAGATTCTCGTACACAGGTCAAAGGCAAATGACCGGATGTAATTAACTCACGTATATTATCATATGAACACAAACATATGGAGACCCAACGCGTTACGGACAATTACAGAAACCTAATTGGACACCTACGTTGGCACATGCGAAACAACTCCTGGCCTAATGCTCCCGTTAGAGCAAATGGACAGCATGCCTGACTATAGCACCATTACAGTTTGCTAATCTCGGACGCTTTAGCTACACTTCAGACTGACAACGGTAGTTCGCGGAGCAATCATACAGCGATATTATATTCCTTAATCCAAATCTAAATTCCAAGATATATTGACAACCATAAACCAACAAAGCTATAAACTTGTGCAGCCGACTACTCAAACACAAACTTAGGCAACGGCCACGCTGAAGTTCTGAAAAAAGGCAAAACGCAAAAAAAAAAAAAGGGCCAGCATATCGCCATTACGGTCTGTGACTAACCAAACACGCGCGATGCGCGCGATCTTCAACTATATTGTCAACTATAACACTACCGTAGTTTGCTAATTACGGTCACTTCTCCACACCTTGCGACTGAAGACGGCCTTTGATGGTAGGGATTCGTCACGTCCCTAACCGTCAATAAACTACCGATTACACCTAGTGGGTAGCTAGGGTAAGTCGGGATCGTATCCACGAGGACGGTAAGGCGAAGTTTAGACTATGTCTACCTAAAACGAGACTAGGTCACCAAACAAACACAAAGAAACGATAAATGGAAAACTATGATGGAGGAGAAGAGATAGCTAGACTAATGATGAACTAACTATGAGAACTAACTAAACAATGAAACTATAGAAATGATGACTAACTAAGACGATGAACTCAAATATGGAAGAAAGTGGGGTAGGTCGGGTTCATAGGAGTAGAAGGGTAATTGGGGTGACCAAGGTTATAGGTGTCTCCTAATCGCTAGAGTCGGTCCGGGCTCTCGCAACTTAAACCGATGTCAAGGTGGGTCCGGGCTCTCGCAACTTAAACCCTAGTCCGCGCTCTCGCGACTAAACTATTCTCAACATTCCCGCATCATAGAAAAACAATGAGAAGGTGAACACAAGTATGGGAAGCATGGCCACTACAACTCACACAAGCATTTCAACAAACACATAGAGTGCCCACAATGTGACTAACAACAAAGATGTAACCTTTTCCCCATATTCAACCCTAATCATCCATAATCTACCCCTAATTCCCCTACTAACCCCACAAGATCACTACTCACTCATTATAAAGAGAAAACTAACATTCACAAGAGAAATCAATACTACAAAACTAACATCCATAATGAATAACAAGAACAATAATACTAACAATATGAAAAGATGAAACTAGATTGAATAAACAAAGAACAAGAGTAAGAAAGATTATATCAACACTAGGATGAAGAAAAGATGAAATCTTGTATTAATGAGAAACCCAAATACAATCTCAAGGTTGTCAAGCTTGGAACAATCTTCAAGAATCCCTTAATCCAAGACTAATTACAATAATTATCTAAAGATTAAAGAGAGAATTAAACTAATGAAAGTAGCACTAATCTAGGGTTTTGAATTTTAATGGAGGCTTAAACTAGTCTAGGGTAAGATAAGATGTCTTAACAATACAAGAAGGGAGTATATATAGGGTTACAAGTGGAAAGGAGAAGAAAGGAAACAATGCGGGTGAGATGTAGCCCATCCCGACCGGGACGGATCATCCCGATCGGGACGGCTCTGTCATCCCGATCGGGAAGGGTTCAACCCGACCGGGACGGACCCACAGTGGCGCTCCTAATCGTGCACCCCTTCCCGATCGGGAAGGCCACTATCCCGCTCGGGAAGGGTCTTGTATGCCTCCAATAAGAGCTCTAGGGTCCCTCCTTGTATCTCATGGGCTTCCCGTCGATTCTTGGGACTCGGGATCGTGTCTCTGAGGCTCGGGATTGGGTCCCAAGGTCTCGGGGTCGATTCCAAGGCCCGAGTCATCGTTCCTTTATCTCGTTGGCTCCAAAATGTGTATGTATTGAGTCAGAATCACTCCAACTCTTCCAAATCGGTCTCGGGAACCTGAAACGGACTAAAGGAAGGATAAGAAGCCCATGAATAGGGCTGTGATCGAGTCGAACTATACCGAATAATGCCATTATTTGGTTTGATTTGAAAAATTTTCGAGCCGACGTTTGATTTGGTTTGATACCATCGAATAATGAAAATCATTATTTGATTTGGTATTTGATTTTACGAATCGAATAATCGAATAATATTTGATTTGATCCGACAAAATAAAAAATTAAATAGAAGCGCAAAATGAATCGACCGTAAGTATAGGTACTATTCTTACTCTGGTGGCAGAAACAAACTAATTCAACCAGCAATCTCAAAAACACAAAACATTTTGGAAAACAAAATAAATCTACATATAAACCTTACAGACATTACTGTAACTTAGTTTAGAGTTATGGCCTAACTACTCAGGTAAGCTAACCACCAATAAAGTCCATACTTTAGTATCTATTACATTACAATATAAATTCATCCAAAAATAATAAGTTGCCCAATCAAATCTAGTTTCAAGGTCTTCTTTTAGGTAAGTTTAAAAAAATTGGACTGTAAATTTAAGTAAAATGGACCGTGAAGGCGTGAATATCAACTTTTAGGTAAAAATTTAGGATAAATTTTCTAAATGAGCCATGAATTTAGATGGACCGAAAAAATGGAACAAGTAATGGATTGAAACGAATCGAGCCGAATATTATTCTTGATTTGGTTCGAATACCAAATTATGATTTGACCCTATATTTGATCGCCAGAATCGAATACGAATCGAGCTTTTTTCGAGCCGAGCTTCACGAATCGGATCGAATAGTTCGGCTCACTCACAGCCCTACCCATGAATCGCTCCCAAGGAAATGGGACCAAAACATAGCAAAATAGGCATTACAAACTACACTTATCAACTCCCCCACACTTAACCTTTACTCGCCCTCGAGTAAGCACATACTAATTACTAAACTATCCGAGCGGGTATTAGCGCACCCTACGCCCCTTCAACTCACGCGAGTACACTTAGAGGAGAAGTGCACCCCGCAAGGCAAGTCGGGTCTTGCGACAAAACTGTGGATACAACCGGACACTAAACACATAAACAACAAACACACAAACAAGCAAACAAACAAACACAAGGTTGCACCCAAAGGAAAACAAATACCGCTTCCCTCTAAAAGCGGTGAATGAAACACCGGTTTAGGACTCGAGGTAAGTGACAACGTTCCCAAGCTAGACATACAAACCAAGGTGAACTAAACCCTAATAGTATGACGATAAAGCAACAAAAACGTTGGTAACTTACCTAGGTCCTCCTAACTTTCTAAAAACGTACTACGGGACGATCGGCGGAGTGGAAAAGTGAAGAACCACGGTGTTAGTCGACACTGTAGGTAAGTGAGACCCCGCCCCCTTTAGCGTGAGCCAAGAGGGTCGTCCCGTGTCCAAAACCGCCTAACTAGTCTAAGCAAAAAGGTGGAAATAATGCAAAATGAGGGAAGACCGACTAATGCCGCTATCATCTTTCCTCGGGACTCGGTCCTTTGGTAGGCTCTTCACGGCAAAAGTCGGAAAAAGGCTTATTTTTGTGGGGATTTATTTTTGTGAGACGGGTTTTCTTTTGGCATTTTCTTTCTTTTCTTTTCGACGTTTTGATTTGTTTGTTGCCATGCCATTTATTTTTCTTCTTTTCTATTTTCTTTTTGGCTTTTGTGCCTTTTCTTTTTCTTCATTTCTTTTCTTTCTTTCATTTTTTTCTTTTCTTTGCCCTTTTTTGCTTGATTTGGCTTTTTGGCACTTCTTGACAATTGAGAAAGAGAGAATCAACAAATTGCAATTTATTGTGTGATATGTGTAGGAGGTAGGGAAATGGGTGAGTCGGGAGCGCGCTTTCCCTTCAAACCCACAAAAAGTGGAGAACTTGGACTAATCAAACAATCCTAAACACGGTCACCTAAGGGACGAGACTCGGTAACCAAGGCCTTTTCACACCGTGGGTGGTCAGAATGGTCAAAAGTGCGAATCCCGTAGTAAATCCCTAGTAAGCTAGGTGGACTCAAGGTAAAGGACCAACGAATTCATTGATTTAGGGTCATTCTACTGTACTAGAGTAAAGTCCAAGACTCGATTTATACTACTAGGAAGGGAAAGTAAGCACTCACACACTAGCCTCTAAACCGGGTTTTCGAAAACGGTTTACGCACAAGACACACAACACAACACAAAACAAAGACACGACGAAAACGAATGAAGGAAAAAGAAACAAAAGCAACAAAACAAGAACAAAACAAAACGAACACATACAAAACACAAACACCACCCCGAATTTTCAAACAAGTCACCAAATCAACCATACGTATGTACAAGCTCCACCCGAGCACACCACATCACAATCTCCTCCAAACTCCGCAAGAGACAAAGAAGGAAAAAGGGATAGAAGATGTTACCGGACATCATGAAAGCTCTCCAAAAGTAGCGGCGATTTAAGAAACCTATAAGGAAAAGAGGGCAAACACACAAAACAAAACAAATACACGACACAAAGACACAAAAGGAAAACACACAAAAGAAAAGATTTTTTTTGTGAAATTTTTCAAATTTTTATGGGTTTTAAAGATTTTTTTCGAAAAAACTAAGAAAATAAAACTAACTACGATAGAATATCGCTCCCTCACACTTAAACCGAGCAATGTCCTCATATGCTCAATCGTAGTGTGCGGAGAGACAAAAGAAAAGGAAAAGAAACTACGAAAATAAGGCTAAAAAATGAAAGAATAAGGGGAAGAAAACGGTAGAAGGTGTCCGGCCGGGGTGTAGTCAAGTCACCATGGGCCGAGACAAGAAAAGATATGGAAGGGGGAAGAAATAAAAAGAAAGAAAATAAAAGAAAATGGGAGGGGAGGGCTAGGTGTAAACAAGTCATCTAGCCCGGATTCCGTCCAAATCCGACTAATTCCTAAAAAGGGTGAAAATCTTGCATACATGGATTAATCGATTGACTCTCGACGCAATCACGTCGTCGGGAGTCGGGATCAACCATACTACGGCCTCGAAGGCCACTAGATACCATGACACAAGGGAAGGGGGCAAACAATGAAAAACAAGCGATAAAAAGACGGAAAAGTAAGGATAGTTAGCCAAACCGAGCGGCTAGTAACTCACTTGCTCCATCGTCTCGATGATCATTAGAGGTACGGGGCTTGTCTTCTTGGATGCCATCTCGCTTCACACTTGAAGAGAACTCGCGGTAGAGGTAGTAATGGTAAGGGGTGGGATTTGATGTGAGAGTCGGTGTAAAGTGGATAGTAAATGGAGTGAGGGTATGACAATGAAGTACATGGGGCATATGATAAGGCTAGGATAGCTAGGGAGGTTGGGAGGGGGCATAAAACGGTTGGGTGGACTCGATTTGCGAAGAAGAAACACAAAGGAGGAGCAGGTGCCCGTCCCGATCGGGAAGCTCGATCCCGTTCGGGATGTCTCACCCGTCCCGGTCGGGACGCTTCCTTCCCGGTCGGGATGGACCTCCAGTGAGCTCGAATTTGTGCACCCCCATCCTGATCGGGATGACTCCTTCCCGGTCGGGATGCCACGCCCGTCCCGGTCGGGAAGCCTCTTCCCGGCCGGGATGGGTCTTCTTCAAGTTCCACAATTCCAAAAGCTTGCTCCAAGCTTCAAAAACCCGATCCTCGTGCTTACAACCCAAGCTCAATCATAGTTATTCTTCTCTAGGAATCATCCTCACTTCATACCTATCAAATAAACTCAAACTCAACATCAAACTCTCTCCCTCACACCGCTCATCGATAATCCAAAATTACAAGAATTCACCAAGAAAGACCAAACTAACTACAATTAAGAAATATATACAATGAGACGGTTCTTGTGGAACTCCGTCAAACCAAGATGGTGCTTTCTTCAATCTTTTTCAACAACCTTGATCAATTCCATCTCCATCAAGGGCACGTAAGAACAAGTCGAAGGCCCTAGCAAAGTCTTCAATTAGGCTCGAGATATAACCGTCCACAAACCAAGGCTCTTCATGACCTTGCATTGACGTTCCCGGGGCATCCCGATCTAATAAGTTCAATGGCTTGAACTTGTACTTGCGATCCTTCGGGATATACCCAAACGTCCAACGATCCTCATGTGGCCCCAAGGGAGGCTCATCTTCTTCCTTGTCATTGCACTTGTCATCCAACCCATGATATGGGCTCTCATCCTCCTCCAAATCGGAGTCATCATCCTCAAGTACATAAGAGTACTTCTTCAAGCTTTGTCCCGGATCTTTCCCTCGATCGATGTCTTCCGTGGCATGGATCATATTACATGTCTCGGTCATAGGCGAAGTGTTGCCTTGGAGGTCGAACACTAACTCCTTGTCGCCTAGTTGAAAAGTAATCCTACCCTTCTTCACATCGATCACGGCACCGGCGGTGTGCAAAAATGGGCGTCCAAGGATGATGGGAGTGTTAGCATCCTCCGGCATGTCAACCACAATGAAGTCGACCGGAATGAAGAACTTCCCTATTCGAACCGGCACATCCTCTAACATTCCCAATGGTCGGTTAAGAGACTTATCGGTCATTTGGAGTGTAATGGACGTACATTTCAACTCCGTCATCCCTAATCGCTCACAAATGGTGTAGGGAATAATGCTCACACTCGCACCCAAATCACACATAGCTCTCTCGATCTTGTAATTGCCGATGGTGCATGGGATAGAGAAACTACCCGGGTCCTTCAACTTCGGAAGTGTGGAACCTTGAATAAGCTCGCTCACCACCCTCGTGAACGCTATCGTCTCTTCCTTGTCGATGGACCTCTTCCTAGCCAAGATTTCTTTCATGAATTTACCATATGCCGGGATTTGGGTAAGTAACTCGGTAAACGGGACACTAACATCCAATTTCTTCACAATACTAAGGAACTTGTCGTATTGAGTGTCCACCTTAGTCTTCATTTGCCTTGATGGGAAAGGCAACTTGATTTGGTACTTGTTTTGCTCAATAGGGGTGGACTCTTCAAAGGACACTTTCCTTTTTCCCTTGTCTTTCTCTTGAAGAGGGGGAGGGTTGTCTTCTTGGGGTTTTTCAACTTCCCATAAAACTTGCTTCTCAATTGGATTTTCATAGCTTGCATCGTCTTGAGAGGGGGTATGATTTCTTGTCTTGGTTCTTGCTCACTAGGGGAAAAAGGGGGTTCATAGGATGTACCTCTACTTGTGGTGATAGCGTTTACATCCTCAAATGTCGGTGTTTCACCTTGAGAAGGTAATTGCCCCTTTTACCTTGAGGAGCTCCCCGAAGCAAGTTGAGATACTTGAGTTTCAAGCATCTTCATACGAGCATCTCTTACCGCATTTTCCCCTTGAATATAAGTGAAGAGCTCATGATGGTTTCTTGATATGTCAATTTGACTTTGTTGCATATCTTGATTGCTCCTTTGTATTTCAATCAAAGTCTTTTGAATGTCGAAATCCCGAGGTGGGGAAGATGGATTATGTGGAGTATCGGTGATGGCGAGAGGTATGCCATAATCATGAGTAGGAGACCGGCTCCTAGGCTTGCTTTGTTGTTGATTACCATGTGTAGCTTGTTGTTGACGGTTTCCTTGGAACCCATGAGAAATTCCTTGATTAAGGCCTTGGTTGTGGTTTTGTTGTCTTTGAAAGTTTTGGTTTCCTTGGAAACCGCCTTGATTGAAGTTCCCTTGTTGGAACCTTTGATTGTTGTTGTGAAAGGTACCTTGGTTATTTTGCTTGAAGTTGTTGAAGGGTCTTGGATTACCCATGTAACCTTGGTAACCTTGATTGTTGTCCTTTAAAGGAGGTGGAACATAGGGACGATGTTGTTGTTGATGTTGAAGTGCTTGTTGTTGAGGAACTTGATTGGAAGCTTGGTATTGGTTAGAGTAGGAGGCACCTTGCTTGAACGCTTGAAAGGCGTTCACTTGCTCAATACTCCCTCTACAATTCATAGGGTCATGACCAACGATTCCACAAGTGTCACACATCCCAAAGTAAGGTGTAGGAGGTGCGAACCCCAAAGCATTCACTTCTTGAATCGGTTGATGGTGGGAGGAACTAATGCCTTGGACTTGGTTGAGGTGGCTTTGGAGCTTCTTGTCAATAGTCTCCATGTGTGTTTTCAATTGAGCTCCAAGGTCAATGCTTAATTTGGTGATAGCGTCAACCTCATGCATGCCTCCTCGATGTGCCTTCCTAGGCCTAGAGTATTGCGAATTATGCACCGCCATCTCTTCGATCCTCGACCAAGTTTGGTCATCCTCTACTTCGGTAAACCTACCGTTAGATCCCATGTTGAGTATGGCCCTCGAGTCTTCATATAACCCGTTCCAAAATTGTTGTACGAGGAACCATTGTGATAAACCATGGTGTGGACAAGAACGGGTCAAGGCTTTGAATCTTTCCCACGATTCATAGAGGCTTTCATCATCACGTTGTTGGAAACCCGTGATAGAAGCTCTCAATAGATTTGTCTTCTCCGGGGGATAGAATTGTTGGTAGAAGGCTAAGGCTAGCTTCTTCCAAGTGTCAATGCCAAGTCTTGCTTTGTCCAACCCCTTGAACCATTGCTTCGCTTTACCAATAAGAGAGAAAGGAAATAATACCCACCGGATTTGGTCTTGAGTTATTCCCGTTTGCGAAATAGCGTCACAATAATCCGAAAAGGTTTCCATGTGTTGATGAGGATCTTCGGTTGGTAACCCACTAAATTGACTTCTCTCGACCAATTGGATAAATTGCGTTTTCGCCACAAAATTCCCGGTATATGCCTCCGGTAAAGTGGATGGACCCGGCAAAACGTCTTCCGTGAAGGTTGAGTGAGAAGAAAACTTAGGCATGATTGGATATAAGGGAGAAGATGGTGGTGTAGACGGTGTTGATGTAGATGAAGAGGGGGAACTAGGAGAAGAATTACCGAAGGGATTGATGAAGGTCCCTCCAACCGTCTCTCGAGGTGACTCGCTAAAGTGGCACTAGTACAAAAACTACTTATCGCAACGGTCAAAAACTGCATATCGCAACGGTCGTTGACCGTTGTATTCCGCGGGGTTGCAATAGGTCCACCACTTATCGCAACGGTTCTAAAGCCGTTGCAAAAACATATTTCGCATCGGTTAAATAAAATAACCGTTGCTAAAGATGTACATTTCGCATCGGTTAAAATGGTAACCGTTGCGAAAAGTTCATTTATCGCAACGGTTGTAAAGGGTGACCGTTGCAAAAAGTGTACATTTTGTATCGGTTGCAAAAATGTAGATCCACAGGGATGGAAAATGCGTTCGGAGTAATGGGTGCTACGGTCTTGGACTAGGTTCGAGACGGGCTAATCTAGGGGATTGGCTAGGTACTAATCTAAGGTCTAAAACAAGGAAAAGGAAGACAAAACAAGTAAATAACGACTAAAGAAAGCAAAGAATGAAAACTAGGGTTAGGTCGGGTTCATGGATGCGAAGAAAACAAAACGGAGGAAACGGGGCCACTAGCATGCCTTCGAGGCCTAGATAACACCGACCGGGCTCTCGCTACGTAATCGGTCTAGGGGTCGTCCTCACCGGGCTCTAGCTACGTAGTGACGCGACCAAACTAACCAACCAAACACATACATACAAGAGAATATGCAAGAAAAACAAGGATTGATCGTCTCTAGTCTCACAAGCATTTCATCGAACATGTGGAGTGCAAGGTTGATGAGAAACAACAAAAACAACATCTAGTAATACCCATCTCACCCTAATCATCCACAATCACAACCAATCTCCCTAATAACCCTACAACAAGTCTACTCACACATAATGAAGCTAATCCTAACCATAACAAAAGAAATCAACACAAACATCCAAACATACATTATGAAACTAACAAGAACAAGAACAAACAATAACAAAGATGAGAACTTGATTAAATATGAAAGATTAAAGGAAAAGAGAAAGGAAAGATTATACCAAACTAGATGAAAGGAAAAGATGAACACTTGCATAGAAGAAAACCCAAACAATTCCACCAAGGTTGTCAATCTTGGTAGATTCTTGAAGAGATCCAATAATTAGGGGTGAGCAAAACAGGATATCCGATCCGGTTTTAAAAATCAAAAAAATTCCGATCCGTATCTGATCCGGTTTTTTCCGGATATCCGGTTTTCGGATATCCGGTTTTTTCGGATATCCGGTTTTCGGATATCCGGTATCCGGTTTTATATTTTTTTTCTATTTTTCTATTTTTTTAAAAATTAATTTTTTCATTTTTAATTAAAGTAATTAATTAATTAATTGATTTTTAAGCAACGTTACGTTTTATATAAATTGATATAATAAAATACATAAAAAAAATCTCAAAAAAATGGTATATATGTCTTGTGGTACAATTATTCTAACAAAATATTACGTTTCAATACATAATATCATAAATTTACTAATAGTTTTGTTTTTTACCTTTGAAAATAATGGGTGAGTTTTGAATTCTTTATTGTATAATTCATATTAGGATTATATTTTTCATATTTTTTTATTGTTTTTAAAAAACCGGATCGGAAACCGGATATCCGGTTTCTATTTTTCCCGATACGTATCCGATACGGTTTTAAGGAAAACCGTATCGTATATCCGGTTATTCGTATCGGATATCTGGAAATTCGTATAATTGGAAGCGTATACCGTATCGTATACGTATAATAAAACCGTATCGTATATTTTTGCTCACCCCTACCAATAATACAAGATTAGCTAACTAGATTAAGGACTAATTACCGACTAATCTACTCTAATCTATGCTAATCTATGCTAAACTA
This sequence comes from Agrostemma githago, assembly GCA_958450325.1. Lineage (NCBI taxonomy): Eukaryota > Viridiplantae > Streptophyta > Magnoliopsida > Caryophyllales > Caryophyllaceae > Agrostemma > Agrostemma githago. The sequence continues at coordinate 56,037,773 of OY288250.1, read as the reverse complement.
GGCTAGGGTTTAATGTCTAATGAAGTATATCCCATAAGATTACAAGAGGAAGGGTATTTATAAGGTTACAAGTATGAAGGAGAGGAAAATAAACAACGCGTGTTGTAGCTCCATGGTCCCGACCGGGACGGATTGGTCCCGACCGGGACGAGCAATAACACAGCCTGGTGTTATTGATAACACAGCGCTGTGTTATGCTTGATCCCGACCGGGACGGGCTGGTCCCGACCGAGACGGGCTGGTCCCGATCGGGACGAACCCAGGTCAGTAGCACTCGCTTTTGTGCACCTCATCCCGGACGGGATGAGGCCATCCCGACCGGGATGGGTCTTGTAGGGCTCAAATAAGCTCTTTTTGGTCCCTCCTTGCTTCTCATGGGTTTCTCATCGATTCTCGGAACTCGGGATCGGGTCTAAGAGGCTCGGGATTGGGTCCCGAGGTCTCGGGGTCGAACCCAAGGCATCAAGTGATCGTTCCTTCACTTCGTTGGCTCCAAAAAGTGTATGTATCGAGTCGGATTTGCTCCAACTCTTCACAAATGGTCTCGGGAACCTGAACCAAACTAAAGGAAACATAAGTAGCCCATAAATCGCTCCCAAGGAGCAATTCCACAAGGAAAATAGGACCAAAACACATGAAAATAGGCACTACAAACTACACTTATCAATCCCGCACCATGGTACCAGGTCGTCGTATTAACGTACCTGACAAATGGAGAATATCCTCCCGGGACTGAAGGCCGAGCCAAGAAAGCCTTACGAAGGCTAGCTACCCAATTCATCCGTACCGACGACGGACAACTGTACAAAAAGACGGCGCAGGGGGCTCTTCTCCTTTGTGTTGATAAGTATAAGGCCGAAAAGGTTATGGCCGAAATACACGATGGTGAAAATGGTCCACATATGAATGCTCACATGCTGGTCCGGAAAATCATGAGGCTCGGGTATTACTGGAATACTATGGAGGCCGACTGTAAGTTATATGTCAAACATTGTCATAACTGCCAGATCTTCGCCAATGTGCAGCATTTGCCGTCATCGTTGTTGTATACCATGACATCGCCTTGGCCATTCTAGACATGGGGTATCGATATAATCGGGAAAATAAATCCCTCTGGTACTGGTGTTGTGTGCCAAATTTGGACAGTTTTTCCTCCCATTTAGACCCGTTTTTCCTCTATTTTGTGAGACTTGAGTGCGATTATCGCCGTATTTTGCGTAATTCTCACATTAGTGTCTCTCTTTTGCATTTTACGTGTTTTTGGTAGTTTTCTGTCTATTTTGATAGGATTTTCGACCGAAAACGTGTTTGAGCTTCTACGAGCAAGAGAGAGATACGGTCCAAGAGCAAAGCACACAACCGAAAGTTCAAATAATCCAACTGATCAAAGAAGAAAAAAGACCGGGAAAGAGTCAATGGACCACCGGGTGAAGTTTCGCCCGACGACATTTTTCATCCCCCGAAGATTTTCACGGCACGCACGACCGGGCAACTTGACCGGGCGAAATTTCGCCCACCGGGTGAAATTTCGCCCGATGGTGAAGACGGGTCGAAAACGCGAAAAACGAAGAAAATCTCACCGGGAGAAATTTCACCCGGTGGGATTATTATGTCGAGCCGCGGGGTGAAATTTCACCCCATGAAGATGCAAAGAGTGATGGTCTAGCAAAATGAAGAGAAATCGGATTTGGGCCTTGAAGTTTGTGCAACCCATTAAGCAACTCTATATATATCCCTCCTAGAATTTTGAGCCAAAGAGAGCCTTGAGTGTGCCTCTTAGGAGTAGGTTAGAAAATCTCCATTGTAGTAGCAATAGTAGTTTGTAGTTAAACTCTCTTAGAAAATTCTACAAACAATTAGTAGATCTACTAGTATTAATACAATTACTCCATTATTAGTAGTAAAGTTTACATCTTTATTGAAGATTGTGGTTTAATTTGAAGATTTAAGGGTTTTACAAGGGTTTATGTGACAAAACCCTTGTCTTATTTTCTTGAAGATTCTTATTTCTCTTATTGAAGATTGAAGATTTATGCATGGATTAGTGACAAATTCTTGTATATTTCTCTCAAGATTCAATCTTTATTATTATTATTAATCTTCTTCTTCCCCTTTAGATCTCTTCATTGTTGGTATAATTCTTTCCTCTCCCTTTTCTCCATTAGTATATTTGTTAGTGTAGTTTTTATGCATGCTTTAATTATTTTCTTCTTAGTGAATGCTTTGTTGTTAACTACCATGATTAGTGAGTAGATCTCTTTGTTAGGGGGTTAGGGGAGGAGGAATAATAGATAAAGATTTCATCTTTTGTGTGATTATTGCATTTGAGGGTGATATTGCCTTAATGGGGTTGTTGTGTTATGTTTGACTTAGCTTGATCACCTAGGTTGACTTAACTCACCCGTACCAATATGGGGAAACTCGGGGTTTGGGTAATTCCGTCTAGAGACCTTAGTTTATTCGTCACGAAAGCGGTCTTAGACTTGGTTGGTAGGGAAACCGAAAGGTGGAACCTCCCTTATACATCTTGTGATAATTCTTGCGTTAGTAGACTCTTGTCTTTATTTCCGATTCCCCGACTCTCCCTAACGCCTTTCCCATCAATAGTTTCCCACCTTAGTCATATAAGCTCATTCAGTAAATCTAGCTCGACTCAATCAAACCCCCCTTCTAGACTCAATCACTCATAGACTTTGACTTGAACGACTACCTCTCGACCGTCCCTGTGGATCGATCCCTGACTTACTGCTACTACGTAGTAGTAGTATTCCGGGGTTATAAATATTGTTTGACCGCGTTGGATAGACGACAATCCCGCGCGCATCAAAATGGCGCCGTTGCCGGGGGCGGTGATCAGTTAGTTGAGTTTTTGTCATTGTATTTGAGTAATTGTTTTCTTCTCCTTTTACCATAGTACCGCTCGGTGCTAGGAGTCTCATCTTTGAATTGAGTTGTGTTCAGGAACAATCATATTTGGCATTGCTTATTCCATACCGGTGCAAGAGAGACGATATTATTATTTCGAACCACAAATCAACCAAAGTGAACCCTAATCCATATCTTACATCAACTTTTCACCCATCCACCATTCTCAAAACTCTCACAAAATTCCCTTTCCTTTTCTCCCTCTTCAAAAATCACCTCTACAAACAAACATGCCTACTTTAAGATCTCACTCCCAACCCACCCATGAACAAACCTCTTCTCCCGTCGCATATGGAAACATACCCGATAACTTTGAGCTCAAGACTTCTTCAATTGCCATAGTCCAACAAGACACTTATCATGGACTTCCACAAGAAGATGCTCTAGAACACATAACGACATTTAAAAAGAAGCTAAATGGAATGAAGTTGAATGGACTTACTTCATGTCAATTCCATAGACTTTTGTTTCCCAAAACTCTTCGTGATGATGCTAGGAGATGGCTACAAAGCCACAACGATAATACCTTCCAAACTTGGAATCAATTAGCCAATGCATTTCTAGAAAAATACTCCTCCCTCCAAGACCAATCATTATCGAATGGAGATTCAAACCTTCCGACAAGGCGAAAATGAAAGTATAAGCGAGGTGATAACTCAGTATTTTACCTATTTTTGTCCCACATTTATACTCGTACTTAGTCGATTTTGTAAGTCGATATGCTATTATTTAGCTATTTTGTGTTTAATTAGGGAATTAGTCGAGTCAAACTTAATTATTGTATATTTATTATATTTGTTGGAATTTGGTACTGCTTTGTCTCGTTTATATTTTTGTAGGTACCGTCTGAAGAATGACCGAGTAAAGACGAGAACAAACCGGGTCAATGAACAAGTCGGGCCAAAACACCAATGACTGGCCCATTATGGAGAGAAAAAGAATTGTGGGCTGTTTGTTTTTGGGTTTTTGGGGAACACATAGCAGCCTAAGGAGAGATAGGAAGATTAGATAGAGGAGCCTCTAGATAGAGGGGAGCAGTAGTAGAGGATAGAAAATTAGAGAGGTAGCAGTAGAAGAAGCAGCAGGCAGCACGCAGCAGTCACCCTTCCTCTGTTTTTCCTTCTTCCCTTTTTTAGTTTTAATTAATTCCTTTAATTAGTTTAATTATCTAATCTTTTCTTAATCATTCTAGATTTCCTTATTCTCAATATAATTTTATCTCTCTTTTGTTTGATTCGATTTTGTTTTATTTCATGATTAGTCACTTAAAGTTTATGTATTTATAGTTTATTATGTTTAGAAATATGATTCTTAGTTTGTGTTCATCTTTATGTTGAGTAATTAGTATGTGTTAGGTTAGCTTAATTTAATTTATTTCATTATCCAAAGTTCTTATCTTTATTATTTCTTAGGCTTATTATTATGTTTAGGGTAATTATTAGTGTTTGTATTAGTATAAATATGGGTAGTGAGTAGTTTTCTCACTAGGGGTCGATGAATCCCCGATTTATTTGAATTGCGCAATTGTATGCCTTGTATCGGTTTGATAGGGTAATTGGATGAGGATGTGTTGGGATTTATGGATAAACTTGGTATTTGGAGTTTGAGTCGAATCTAATCCCTTGGTCATCGACGGGAGTCGGTTAGGATAGATTGTCGACTTTACCCTTTTACCTTGCCTTACCCTACTTAGTTGAACACGGGAGTGGGAATTAAGCGGGGTATCTCTAACACTAGTTTGGATTAGCGTGCTTTTTATTGACTTGGGTTAGTTTGGGGATTATCACGGGAGTGACCCTCGAGCTTGACCTTAGGATTCCGTCTTACGAACCCGGGAGGGAGGTAAACGGGGTAATTAGTCGTTTCATGAGCCCGGGAGGGAGTTGACCGACCTAGAACGCGCGTTCCTTGTCCGAGAACCCGATTTCCTCGATACTTGGCATTTGTTAGCGTGATTTGAATAAGTCGCGGTGACATCATCCCTTAGTACTTTTTCTTATTTGATTACATCATTTCATATCTTTTTGTTTCTTTAGTTTTCTAGTTCTTTATATTGTTTTATATTGTTAGTTTCTTTATTCATTTATTAGTTAGTCTATCTAGTTTAATCTCACCCTATCAATCGATTCGCAGCTAATTCATAATCTGAGACCGACCTAGTACTCGATCCCGATCTCTCTGAGGATTCGACCCGACTTGCCCTTGCTATTTTAGTTTAGGTTAGTTGGTTTATTTGATGGTTAGATTGACGACAAATCCGACTATCACGAGGCTTGGGATCGATTCCAGACTTTACAAATTAAATGAAGTGCCCGCATCACGGTATCCTTCATTGGTTTTGCTCCAAACATTTTTCTATTCCGTATTCGCCGATGCTAGGGACATTCTTAATGCGACCGCAAAGGGCGACTTCTTCCTACTCAACAAGAATGAATCCCATGAACTTCTTGACAAGATAGCCAAAAGTGACGTGTATGCTAAGGAATTGCAAGAGGGTGAATCTAGTGGAGGCTCGGAATCATCGAATGACATGGAAACCTCTCTTGAAGTACAACTCGCTCAACTTTTTGAGAGATTTGAAGCTATGGTTGTTAGGGACACCTTCCAACCCGAAACGAGGTCTCCACCAAGAGGAGTCTCTCCACCAAGAGGAGTCTCTCCACCAAGAAGAGTCTCTCCACTGAGAAGAATCACCCCACCAAGAAGAACTACACCACCTAGGCGAACATCTATGTCGACTCCAAAGCCATATAAGGTAGATATCACTTGTGATCATTGTGGAGAATACAACCACGACTCCAACCTTTGTGTGAAAAAGGAGAGCGTTCATCAAGCAAACACTACTCAACAGACATATGAAAAGCCTCAAACGAGCAATCCTAATTTGGGGTCTGGATTTCATTCCAAGCCGACTCAAGGATCACATCCTTTTCCAAGAGCCCCCAATCAAAGGGTTTATCCTAATTCATATGAACCTCATTATCAACCGAGGCCTCCTCACACAAATCAAGGTCATTTCTATCATCAAGGACCACCGAGACCAAACTATGGTCCTCCCTTTGGAACTCATCCTACATTCAATCAAGGTCCTCCCTTTGGAACTCATCCACCATTCAATCAAGGACCTCCTTTCGGAAATCATCCTCCATTTAATCCAGGTCCTCCTTTTGGAGCTTATCCACTACCTAATCAAGGTCCTCCAAGGAACTTCCAAGGTAATTCTCAACCCTTTTATGACATTCAAGAAACTATCAAGTTCTTGTTGAGAGAATGCATCAAACCGAGCTAGACTTGAAGCTTTAGAGGCACGAGCCATGTCGCGAGCTCGAGCACCTCAAGAGCCGACCGATTCTTTCAACCAAGCTTCCGTGAATGCCATTAAGGTAATGTGCAAAAAGGAACCGGTAAAATCTTTTGACTCACAAGCTCTTACATCTCATCCCTCAATCATTGAATTCGATGAGAATGTGGTCAAGGATGTAACCGAGAAACCAAGAAGAGATCCATCAAAGTACCTTGTAGGAGACCTTGCATTTGTCATTGAACAAATTCCGATAGAGGATACGAACTTACTCTCTAGGATTGAAGTACCTCCTTTGAATGACAAGCCACCAAACCTATTCAATGATCAAGCTTTGGAAATGATAACCTTCACCGACCTTATCGAGAACATTGATAAAAGCCTTTCTATGCCTACCCCGTCCGATTACATTCGAGACATCATCTTGAAACCCACCGAGAAAGAAAGAACTCCCATTTCTCCAAGAACTAACCCTAGAGTCACAATTCCTATCAAACTAGGAGATCCGGGTAGTTTTGCCATTCCATGCTCCATCGACCACGTCTTGATAGATCGAGCTCTATTTGACCTTGGTGCCGACATTAGCTTGATGCCCTTGGACATCGCTCGTACTATCTATGTTAAAGATTTGGAGTATTTCCCCGCGAATGTGCAAATGGCCGATGGAACCACTAAGGAGCCCTACGGATTGGCCCGTAACCTCATGGTTAATGTGGGGAACTTGTATATCCCCACCGATTTCGTCATTTTGGATATGCCAATCGAGGAGCGAAATCCTATCCTTTTGGGACGACCTTTCTTAGCTATCGGTGGAGTAATTATTGATGTGAAGCGAGGGCGATTATCTTTCAATGTTGCTAATGAAACGGTCCAATTTGTGCTTCCCGCGTTCCTTCACGAAGATCCTCCTAATTTGGAGTTTTGGAACCAAATGGTGGAGTTCCCATCAAATAAAGAACCTTCTACCGAAGATATTGACTACGATGATGAAGAAGATGACGGTGCCCTATTTATACTCGGTGCAACCTCCAATGAGGACATTCCCGACGAATTCGCAATGCTTCCCGAGGTAGTACAACTTATGGATATGCCGGAATTCAAAGAAAAGCTCAAGATAGGTAGCATGGAATTTGGAGCCAATGAACAAGACCCTTCGGGTTGCTTTTTAAGCAACCCCAACTAATCTCAAACGTTTAATTCGGTTTGGTGGTGTCCATAATAACCACCATTGTAAATATTTGTATATTCTCGTCCCTTTTTATCTCCTTCGAACAATAGATTTTAGATTTTTCCTTTTGGGAGTTTGTTTTCTCTTTGGTACTTGCAGGAGTCATGAAGATTTCTCTCGGGAATTTTTGGAATTGCGCTTTAAACGATTATAAACAAGTTGGATTGAGAAGATGAGTTGTATTTTTGAAGAAGCTAAGGATGTTTGGACCGAGTCATAGAAAAATTTTCGTAGCAAGAAGCTTATTCGGAGTGGAGGATCTCACCAGGCAACGTTTTTGCCCGGTGGAATTGTGGCCCGAGGTCCGTCGGGTGAAACTTCACCCGATGGCAACTTGCTCGAACCTAAGGAATTGATGGAAAATCCGTCGGGCAAAACTTCACCCGGTGGAATCTCATCGGGCGAAATTTCGCCCTGCGGTAAAAATATTTTACGACTTGGAATTTGACGGAAATCCGACCGGGCGAAATTTCGCCCGGTGGTGAAGTTGCGCGGAAATGTCGAAAACCGACCCGAAGTCCGTCGGGCGAAATTTCGCCCGATGGTGACTCACCGAGCGAAACCTCACCCCGCGTCCTATACCCAGAAAAACCCACGCTTCCCATCTTCATTATACATTTTTTCCTATCTCTCTCCTCAACCAAAACCCCAAAAACCCAAACGAACCCCAAATCCTCCATCTTAAACCATCTCTAATCCCTTCATTCCTCCATTAAAATTCAATCAAATTATATATTCTTCATCCCCATCACATTCCTAACACTTCCTTGGAGTTTGTTTTGAGAAATTGTTCAATTTCCGACAAACCCCAAATCGAGACCGTCACCACATAATCATCAAACTTCAAGCATCAAGGATGAAGAGAGTGAAACAAATGGCAAGAAAAAGGATTTCATCAATGCTTAATCGTAGTTCGGGGTCAACATCATCCTCAAGGTCCGAGGAGCAACCGGCCGAGGCTCGGGACGAATCTGTCCCGATGCCTGTTCAAATGCAAGGAGCCGTTCCGAGCGAACAACCTGTTCCGCTCGAGGTATGTTACCCGAAAATCCGTCTTAATTTCCGTGAACCTTTGTCTGGTTTATATTTCGCTAAAAAAGCTCATGTTGATAAATGTAAAAAATTTTAGGTCTGTCGTCTCGAGCCAACTCGTTGGGTGGCTCGAGATGTACTTGAGCGTATGGGCATAGAACCGCAGGTACGAGCAATGTGCCGAAGTCTTGGTCTCATCAATTTTTATGCCTCTCAGGAGGAAACTTTTCAGAAGTTGACGTGCGAGTTTTCCGCAACTTTCGAGCTAAGTGGTGATGATAATACCACTGTCTCTTTTCAGTTGCGAGAAACTTCGTACGTCCTCAACTTGAGAGACTTCGGTGCACTGCTTGGGTTACCTTCTTCAGTCCTTGGAAAGCCTAGGGCGGGACAGACTCGGGACGATAAATTCGGCCGAGATCGATTCTGGTTTAAAATAGCCCGCCAGAGGCCTTTCAAGGGAGGAAAGATGCGTTCTTTCTCTATCTGAAACCCCATCCTCCGGTATGTGGCGCGCATTATAGCTAAGTCATTCTTGTCAAGCTATTATACGCATCACAACTGTAGTGCTTCAGATGTTCAGCTTTTAGAGGATGCAGTTTCGGAGAGAGGCCCATCGATCGATATGTCTGAGGCCTTAGCTACTCATTTCGCTCAGATTGCGAAGGGCGGCCGCAAGAGAATTTCTTGTGGCGGTGTTGTAACGATGTTAGCTAGAGCCTTAAAAGTCAATTTTAGCGATTTAAGACCAGTTGATGGAGCGGGAATTTTCATAGATGAAGTTTATTGTCCTTTTCTTGTGTGGCCCCAGAAAGGGGATTATAACAGTTTGTTTCTGTATAAGATTACTGAGCTGCGCTATTGCAATGCCTAACCCCGATTGGGTAAGGCTAGATATTGAAGAGAACTTCGGCATGCCGAAGAGGTCCGGGGAATACGTTCGGGATAACACCCGAGGTAAGTTTCGTATAGTTCAATACCCCGAGGGACCCTTAGACTTTGGCGACGATGATATAGAGGTCGTAGATGTGTCGGAGGAGGAACCGGAGGTTGGAACCTCTCGGGATGAGGGTTATAGGACTTTACCGTCATCATCGCACGGACCCTCTTCCTCCCACCAACCCGAACCCCAGACCTCGCAATTTTTCACCCCTGGCTTTTCGGAATTCACACCACACCGACACTCCACGTTCACCCAATCTACCCCAGGTTTTCAGGAGGACGTCAACATGAGTCCTCCGTGACACTCCTCGTTCTTTGGATCAGAGGACTTTTATAACCAATGGGGGGAAGTCTATAACCGTACACATCAGACTTGGGAGAACTCGACAACCTCACTAAACCTGGCCCAGGATGCCTACAATTTGGCCGGAGATGCGCGCGATACTGCGCATGGCTCGTGCGCGTACTCTAGGGATGGTTTTGAGTACGCCCGGACCAGTTTTGAGATGGCTAGGGACGCCGCTAGGGATGCCCAAGCAGCGAGGTTGGCGGCAGAGGAGAACCAAAGGATGTTGCAGCAGCAACAAAGCTACTTTGATAGATTTTTCGGTATGCCTCCGCCAGGGTCTTACTACCCACCACCACCTCGTCCCTCAGGTCCTATGTGAGTGGTCGAGTGTTGTTAGTGTCAGTGTGGGGGTGTCAGTTGTCATTGTCAGTCGTCGGTCGTCTGTTCTCTTATCTCAGTTATCTCAGTAATTTCTGTCAGTCCTTGCAGCGCCAGTTTTTGGCATTTGAAATTATGTTGTTGGTTGATTTATAATGAGTTATTTTGTTGATTTGAGGAATTGTAAGCCCCTCCGTGATCCTACTTGGGTCGTTACACACGTGAGGTTTATTGCAGGTACCTTAGAGAAGAAGGACCTGATTATTGCTCCCGGTCTTCGGTGACTTGATCGCACCAAGACCATTTGAAAAATCCAAAATTTTATTTTTCTTTTAATTTTCCCGATTTGTGCAGAATCCGGGCGAGGTGATGTGATTACACCTACGTTCTTTTTCTACCCTTATCGATTTTTCTTATTTTTCTTCTTTCTTTTTCATTTTTCATTTCTTTTCTTTTTATTCCCTTAAATCTTTAAAAATACAAAAACATTTGAAAAATCTTCAAAAATACAAAAACATTTGAAAAACCATCAAAAATCCAAAAACATTTGAAAAATCATAAAAATTCAAAAAAAAAATTCCGTTCTTTTCTCTTTTTCTTTTTTTCGATTCTTCTCCTATTCGTGCATTGAGGACAATGCACAGTTTTAGTGTGAGGGAGAGATCTACTATCCTTTTATTCATTTTCTTTTTCATTTTTCCTTTAAAAAAAAAACAAAAATCCAAAAAATTTCAATTTTTTTCTCTTTTTAGTTTTCTTTCTCTTATTTTCGTTTTTGTGTTACTTGTATTGTCTTGCATTCTCCATCTTGTAGGTGCACCGCCAACCATTTAGCATGGATATGTAAGGTAGCGGAAATGAAATGAAGACCACGGGGTAATATTTTCTACCTTCGTTTATCCCCTTCTCTTATGCACGGAGTTTGGGCATATATGCTATTTGGAGGTTCACTTGGTGAACATTTTGGAATTGGTGGTTGTGGATTGCGTTGACTTAATGGAGTATGGAGTGCTTGGCTATACTTGTGCATTTTATTGTGTTGTTTCCTAGTGTTTTTGTCCTTTTTGTGTCCTTTTTCATTTTTGTGTATAGCTTGTCTAGGTAAAGTTTTTGAAAACCCGATTTTGAGATTAGTCCGAGTGTTTATTACTCACTTGTTAGTGAGCCTTTTTTATTTTTGGACATAATTCTAGTAAGAATGACCTTGAACCAATTTTTGCATTGGATTTTTACCATGAGTCCATCTTTTCTATTAGGAGTCTACATCGGGATGTGCATTTGACCACCTTGACCACCCATGGAGTGATAAGGCCTTGGTTACCGTTCCCCGTTCTCTTAGGTGACCTTACTTGAGAAGCCACTTTTAGTCCAAAATTTTCTTCCTTTTATGGGTTCGAAGGGGGTGCACACCCGACTAGCCTATTTCTCTACCATTCACCCATTTCCACAAATAAACTTGCAAAAATATGCTTTACCTTGATCTCGAATGAAACATCTAGCCAAAAATGGGCTATTCAAAGAAAGAAAAAGGGAAAATGAAGAAGAAGGGCAAAAGAATGTTGAAAAAAAAAACAAAAAAAGAAAAAAAAAAGAAGCCCTCGATCGAAATAATGGGGAAAGAAAAGAAAAACCGAAAAAGAAAATCAAAATCTCAAAAATCATTCTCAAACTCAAATAATCCCTTGGTTGTCTTATTGCCGTGAAATGCCTACTAGAGGACCGAGTCCCGAGGAAGGAAAATAGCGGTAATTTGGCAATCCTTACCATTTTGCAAACACTTATCCACCTTTTTGGTCTAATTGGCTTTCTCGAGTTTGGAACGACTCTCTAGGCTTAGCTTAGGAGACGGCATAACACTTACCTATAGTGCTTACTAACTCCATGGTTCTCACTTATCCACTCCATTTATCGTCCCGTTGTAGGCATCTTTAGTGGAATTAGAAGGACCTTGGTAAATTTTCAATGTTTTTATTGTTTGATTGTCATCCTATTAGGATCTTGTCCATGTTAATTTGTGTTACTAGCTTGGTAGTGTTCTCACTTGTCTTAAGCTCGAATCGGTGCTTTCTCCGCCGTTTCGATGAGGGATTCGGTGATTTATTTTCTCTTTGGTTGCGACTATCTTTTTATGTGTGTCTTCTTTGTTTTGTGTTTTTGTGTGTGTTAGTCGCAACCCCGATTTTGAGCAAGCCCCAACTTGGCTTGCATGGAGGTACCTTACCTCATGGGTATCTCGATGTGAGTTGAAGGGACGGAGCGGGCCCGTTAATTGCCTCGTATCGGCTTAGCATAGTCCACCTTAGTAGTAGTAGCTAGTTTCTTCTTGGGTCATTGCTCGAGGACGAGCAACAGTTTAGTGTGGGGGAATTGTTGTGTGCCAAATTTGGACCGTTTTTCCTCCCATTTAGACCCGTTTTTCCTCTGTTTTGTGAGACTTGAGTGTGATTATCGCCGTATTTTGCGTAATTCTCACATTAGTGTGTCTCTTTTGCATTTTACGTGTTTTTGGTAGTTTTCTGTCTATTTTGATAGGATTTTCGACCGAAAACGTGTTTGAGCTTCTACGAGCAAGAGAGAGATACAGTCCAAAAGCAAAGCACACAACCGAAAGTTCAAATAATCCAACTGATCAAAGAAGAAAAAGACCGGAAAAGAGTCAATGGACCACCGGGTGAAGTTTCTCCCGGTGAGTCATCACCGGGCGAAGTTTCGCCCGACGACATTTTTCATCCCCCAAACATTTTCACGGCACGCACGACCGGGCAACTTGACCGGGCGAAATTTTGCCCACCGGGTGAAATTTCGCCCGATGGTGAAGACGGGTCGAAAATGCGAAAAACGAAGAAAATCTAACCGGGTGAAATTTCACCCGGTGGGATTATTATGTCGAGCCGCGGGGCGAATTTCACCCCATGAAGATGCAAAGAGTGATGGTCTAGCAAAATGAAGAGAAATCGGATTTGGGCCTTGAAGTTTGTGCAACCCATTAAGCAACTCTATAATATATCCCTCCTAGGGTTTTGAGCCAAAGAGAGCCTTGAGTGTGCCTCTTAGGAGTAGGTTAGAAAATCTCCATTGTAGTAGCAATAGTAGTTTGTAGTTAAACTCTCTTAGAAAATTCTACAAACAATTAGTAGATCTACTAGTATTAATACAATTACTCCATTATTAGTAGTAAAGTTTACATCTTTATTAAAGATTGTGGTTTAATTTGAAGATTTAAGGGTTTTACAAGGGTTTATGTGACAAAACCCTTGTCTTATTTTCTTGAAGATTCTTATTTCTCTTATTGAAGATTGAAGATTTATGCATGGATTAGTGACAAATTCTTGTATATTTCTCTCAAGATTCAATCTTTATTATTATTAATCTTCTTCTTCCTCTTTAGATCTCTTCATTGTTGGTATAATTCTTTCCTCTCCCTTTTCTCCATTAGTATATTTGTTAGTGTAGTTTTTATGCATGCTTTAATTATTTTCTTCGTAGTGAATACTTTGTTGTTAACTACCATGATTAGTGAGTAGATCTCTTTGTTAGGGGGTTAGGGGAGGAGGAATAATAGATAAAGATTTCATCTTTTGTGAGATTATTGCATTTGAGGGTGATATTGTCTTAATGGGGTTGTTGTGTTATGTTTGACTTAGCTTGATCACCTAGGTTGACTTAACTCACCCGTACCAATATGGGGAAACTCGGGGTTTGGGTAAATTCCGTCTAGAGACCTCAGTTTATTCGTCGCGAAAGCGGGCTTAGACTTGGTTGGTAGGGAAACCGAAAGGTGGAACCTTCCTTATACATCTTGTGATAATTCTTGCGTTAGTAGACTCTTGTCTTTATTTCCGATTCCCCGACTCTCCCTAACGCCTTTCCCATCAATAGTTTCCCACCTTAGTCATATAAGCTCATTCAGTAAAATCTAGCTCGAATCAATCAAACCCCCCTTCTAGACTCAATCACTCATAGACTTTGACTTGAACCACTACCCCTCGACCGTCCCTGTGGATCGATCCCTGGCTTACCGCTACTACGTAGTAGTAGTATTCCGGGGTTAATAAATATTGTTTGACCGCGTTGGATAGACGACAATCCCGCGCGCATCAA